>CM057457.1:124062500-124102500 GCA_016271365.2 Neoceratodus forsteri
TCTCTCTCTCATTCTCTCTCACTCTCTCTCTCTCATCTCTCTCACCTCTCATTCTCTCTCTCTCATTCTCTCTCTCTCTCATTCTCTCTTCATTCTCTCTCTCATTCTCTCTCTCTCATTCTCTCATTCTCTCATTGTCTCTCTCTCATTGATTCTCATTCTCTCTCATTCTCTCACTCTCTCTCACCTCTCTCTCATTCTTCTCTCATTCCTCTCATTCCTCTCACCTCTCTCATCTCTCTCTCATTCTCTCTCATTCTCATTCTCTCACTCTCTCACTCTCTCTCTCATCTCTCTTCTCATCTCTCTGTCTCACTCTCTCTCTCACTTTCTCTCTCTCTCTCTTTCACTCTCTCACTCTCTCTTTCACTCTCACTCTCTCTCTCTCTCATTCTCTCTCCTCTCATTTCTCTCATTCTCTCATCCTCTCATCTCTCCTCTCTCTCTCATTCTCTCACTCTCTCTCATTCTCTCACTCTCTCATTCTCTCTCTCTCTCTCTCTCTCATCTCTCTCACTCTCTCTCTCTCTCTCTCTCTCTCTCACTCTCTCTCTCTCTCTCTCATTCTCTCATTCTCTCATTTCTCATTCTCTCACCTCTCACTCTCTCATCTCTCACCTCTCTCTCTCTCTCTCTCTCTCTCTCTCTCTCTCCATTGTCCCAGATCTGGAAGATTGCCAGACTTATGCCTATCCTAAAAAAAGGAGACCCAAAGGATATCAGCAACTACAGGCCCAAAGCTATCCTCTCTGCACTATGTTAATGGAGAAGCTTGTTGAAACCCAAACCATTGACTATCTTACAAAACAACCTTCTCTCAGACACTCAGCATGGTTTAAGAAAAGGACAGAGTGCCTCAACTGCTCTTCTCAAATTCTCCACTGATGTACTCTGCAACATGGACAAAGGCCTACTCACTGAAGCAGTATTTATCAATCTTACCAAAGCTTTTGATCTTATTGATCATCCTCTGCTTCTCTCAACCCTGCATAGACTTAACTTCTCATCCTCAGTAGTTGACTGGTTTAACAACTACCTAGCAAACAGATTACAACATGTTAAATTCAACTCTGCTCTCTCGGATGTGACCAGCACTGACATCAGATGCCCCATGGCTCCATCCTGGACTCCTTCTTTTCTGTGTACATCAACAACATAGATTATGCCATACTCTCCTGCTCAGCTATCCTATATGCTGATGATCTCGCCCTCTACTCCAACACTGACAAGTTAACATCATTAACAAAACCTCTCCTCGATTTCAGGAATGTGCAAACATGGCTAAATGCTAATAGGCTCATCCTCAACACAAAAACCCAAGCTGCTTATTTAGCACTGCTCCCCAAACTCAGAGCCTGTAAGGAACCCTCCTAGTCCATCACTCTGGGGTCTCTCATCGACTGTGTCACATCCTTCAAATACCTGGGAGTTCTCCTTGATAAATCCTTGATTTCAGTCTGCACATCCAGTCAACCTGTAAAGGAACAAATGCCAAACTTGGAATCGCCTTATAAGACTTGTCACCTGCTAACACCATCCCCAAACTGGCAATTGCCAGGTATTCTGCTTCCAGCTGACATATGGTGTCTCCACTTTGCTAATGCCCATAAGACTGCTCTCCATAAATGGGATATTGCATATAACAACATATGTTAGTATGCCTCTCTTCCCATTGCCTCAAGCACCACTGCACACTGTATGGTGACCTAGGCTGGCTCTCCTCAACTGCCTACTGACTATACTCCCTAGGGACCCTCACAGACTCTGTAATCCATAGCAAACCCCTCCTCCCTTGCAGCTCTACTTGTACTACAGACACCTGCCCATGGACTACACTCAGCAAACAATTTTACCACTGCACTCAGGTGTCTTACTCAAAAAGCTGCTCTGGAGCATTTCCTGCACCACCAGCAACTGGAACTCCTGCCACCTGCCCTGAGGCAGGCTAACTCCCACCCAATCTTCAAAAGAACTATATCACCACCTATCCCAGGACCATTGCAGATGCTTTGATCCCACTTAACAATGCCTCACAGCTAACCACCTATTTACGCCCAAGACACTGCTGCACTTCTAAACAAGCCATACTATAAAATGTCTTTAAGCTGTCACTTAGCCCAGTTTCAGTTGTTATTTGCATGTACTAATGTCACTTTTGTCATCACTGCATAGCTATATGTATTATCTCGAGTGCTGTCTGACTTGGTCTGTATTCTAACCTACCTGTACTATATATTATGTACCTGTACTATATACTATGTATTGTATAATCTCATCTCATTTTATGTATGTATTCTCCTGGGTCGTACCTGAAAATAGTCAACTTTGGCTAGCGCACCTAACCCGGTTAACAAAAACTAAATAAATAAATTAGATACATTCGTAATACATTTGTAAGGAACAAAGAAATACCATGTGAAGTTCATGAGCAATGTGACATACCAGTAAAGAATAAATGACAACAGTATTGCTTGACATTAAATAATATCACAATAAATATCTATACATTATTTTATTTGTTTAACCAGGTATAGCACACTAAGCTGAAAGCTTTTTTACAGGAGCGACCTGGGAGCACAAGGAGGTTAAGTGACTTGCTCAGGGTCACACAGTATTCAAGTGGAAGCTGTGGGATTCAAACCCAGGTCTGGTCTGCTGGATGTCACCAGATTTGCAGCTCAGAGCCTTAGACCACTGCGCTATACTGCCTCTAGCCAATAGAGATTGGCAGGATCTTTAAAAGGATCCATCCAAGATCTGCCAGACACTGTTTTCAAAGGAAAACCCATCCAAATTTAGATCAGCTATTAGGTAGTCTAACTACAACTGAATTTTGATTAAAGAAAAGAAGAATTGCTACAAAATTTTGCAGATCGCATTTGCAGCAATTTTGTTACCATAAATCATGACATTTTGTTGCAAACTGATGCATCATTTGAAAATAGTAACATTTGCTGCTCAGATCCAATCAGGTGGGTAAAGACAGAAGTACAGTATGCATTTCATCTGCATCCAATTCTTTTGAAACTCCCCCAATCATATCCATGTATTAAGTGCAAGTATCAGAGGCAAGCCAATTATATAATTCATGTTTGTGGGAAGGTGAATGATGGTGGGACACTGGAAACAAAGTAATCTCAAAATATGGCAATGACTTGATGTAGAATTGTTTTGTGCTGAATCAGTAACAGAAAGACATGGTTTTTTGTTTGTTTTTTAGGGATTACCTGGCCATTTCCCCAGTTTCTTCACTGTAGGTACATGAAACATCATCTTACTTTTTTTTGGGGGGTATATTGGATGTGCTGAGCTTTTCTTTCCTTAGCATATTTGCTCTCACTCCATCTCTCAGTAAATTTATTTTATTTATTCCCTACAATAAGTACTTTAAATATTTTCATTTTATTCCATTTTTACTTTTTATACTGGAGAGCAAGATGAGCTACATAGCCCTTTTTCACAAGTGGCCAGTTGTACAGATGAAAGGTACAGGGTACAGAGCAGACAACATGACAATAAACACAGGGTATAAGTGGATAAGGGACAGTTTAGGACATAGAGAAACAGTTGCAGTGTGACTTGTCAGACATGAGTCTACATCTATAACTCTGTGCATTGGGAGTCAGTCATTCACCTGTCTACACGGTGTTGCCGGTCTCATGCATGCTTAAATGCATTCACCATCTTTGCTGTAACCACGTCTGGGTGCAGGCTGTTCCATTTGTCTATTACCCTCTCCATAAAAAGAGTACTTCCTGATATTGCCTCTGAGCCTGCCCCCTCTTGTATGCGCCTCTCCATTTGTATGGAAGAGGTTATCTACCTGAACAGTGTTTATACCCTTGATAAATTTGAATGGGTCTATCATATCCCCTCTGTCCCTTCTCTGTTCCAGGGAGTACAAGTTTAAGTCTTGGAGCCTAGACTGATATGGCTTGTGATGGATGCCCTGCATCAACTTTGTGGCCCTTCTCTGAATTGATTCCAAGTGCTCTATGTCTTTCTTCAGGTGGGGCCTCCAGAACTGGACGCAGTACTCAGGTGTGGCCTCACCAGGGATCTATAGAGGTGGATGATCCTTCTTGTTTCCTGCTAGTTATTCCCCTGCCTATGCATCTGAGGGTTACTGCATGCTTTTCATGCTGCTTTTTCACATTGATTCCCTACTTTAGGACTTTTGATATGATTACACTAAGTCCCGTTCAGTCCTGGTCTCTTCAGTTGATACCCATCTAGGAAGTATCGAGGTTCTTGGGTTCTGTTTTTCCAGGTGCATCACTTTGCATTTTTAGCATTTAATCTAAGTTGCCAGTCATCGGACCACTGTTCAAGTTTCTTGAGAGCCTCCTTTATACTGGAGGCTTCTTCTCATTGTCCACCCTATTACATAGTTTTGTATCATCTGTGAACAGGCAGACTTTACCCTCAAGACCATCAGCAATGTCACTGATGAATATGTTGAAGAGGACTGGACCCAGCACTGATCCTTGAGGGACTCCGCTGGTCATAAAACACTCTTTGGACATGATGCCATTTACTGTGACTTTCAGAGTTCTGTCCTGCAGCCAGTGTGCTACCCAGCTTACTATCTTATGACTGACACCTTTGTTTTTGAGTTTTTTGATCAGCCACCTGTGTGGGATGGTGTCAAAGGCCTTGCTGAAGTCCAGGTACACCATGTTCACTGCCCCCCCGGTCCACTGCTTTGGTCACCCAGTCAAAGAATTTGATCAGGCTATTCTAACATGATCTACCTGCGGTAAATCCATGTTTGATCACTAGGCATTAATAACAAACATCACATGATCACTGTGAGGTGTTGGTGAGTTTCACAGGCTCATAGTAAGGGTGAGCATCACTAGCTCATTTGGAAGTGCTGGTGAGCATAACATGACTAGTGAGAGCTCACAATAGTGCACACAATCTTGCAAACACTGCAGCAAAGTTCACAGTAAGATAGCTATATTTATTGCTGAATGTGGATGAAGAAGTTCTGACTGTTTCACGTAACACCTTGCTTTGCGTGTATATAAACACACACACACACACACACACACGGTCCTAAAATACCTTCAAACCATGGGAAATTGCAGCAACCAATGACAGCAAGAGACAGGAATGGGATTAAGGTTTAGGAGATTTCTGAGGTAGAACTCTTTGCATGTAATTTCTTTTCTGCCTGTGGTAACAGATAACATATTTAATTAAGTAATTATTGACAGTTAGTTGTTTTAGTTCTAGCCACTGACTAGCAGGAGGTTTTCTCTACAATGTCAATCTCTGAATGCAATTACAAAAAATGAATTAGTTTAATTCATTTTTATGTTGCTTGCACACATGTGCAAGAAACATAGTGCCATCATCGGAGATTTCGGAGGTGTGTCACCTCCTCCTCCAATTCAGTCAGTGTGTTGGCAGGCTCGGCCCCTGTAAGCCAATGCATTCTGGAGCTGTGTATGACATGCTCCAAAATCTAGTGGCATACAGTCGAAAGTGAGTGTTATGCTTCAGTGAGCACTGATAAGATATCGGCTGCTCACGCGCAGCTTCCCCCCCACGCAGGCGTGCATGCCCCCGCTCCCCGCACGCAATGTATAGCCGACAGGGTGCCCAATCCCCAATGGCTGAGCTGCATTCCCCCCCCAGTAGTAGTAGCCACGCTGGGGAGCCCACCCCAGCATGGCAGCGGTCCTTGGCCGATGGGGGTGCCCAACTCTCGTCGGCTGAATGCCCCCACCGGTGCCACGCTGGGAGCCCACCCAGCGCGTGGCAACAAATGCCATGGCCGACGGGGTGCCTAATCCCCTGTCAGCTGAACGCCCCTAACATCCTTGTGCCACACTGGAGCCTCACCCCAGCGTGGCAAACATCCCACCACATCTTTATAAAAAAACCTGTAAAACAAAACTGTCCCAGCGGGCGCGTCTCCCAACCCCCTCCACAACCTGCACCCACCCACTGCGCACCCAGCTTCCCACACCCCTCACCCCATACTTACCTCCGGACCTCCGCGACGATCTTCGGTGGACCGGAACACGCCTTCACTCTTCAAAGCCGACCACGAACTGGAGGAAATGCTGGTACTCGTATAATGGGCTAGATAGGGGGTTTCAACTTTGTTGCTCATCAGGTATTTTGGTTTCATCACCTTAACATTTATTTTCATCGATGTCACTGTTATGGCGCTGAGTCTGGCCGGGTGATTTCAGTCACTGCGCAAATCACCTTATTGGGCCTGAATAATGCCATGACAGTGACATCATTCATGAGAAGGTCCCAAAACCCCATGTTGAAAATTTGGTACCAAAATTCCAAAAATGACTGTTTTACTGAGCTATGCTATGCAATTCCTACGCAGAGGCCTGTAAGTTTTTGTGAAATTTATCATATTTTCACTCAGATTTTCAATCGCCATTTTACCACACCTTCTTATGAGTAGTACAGCTGTCATTTTCACATCTCACCCAAAATGTGTTTCTGCCCATGAAGCGCACAATGGCGCAGTCGAGTTGCTAAATCAATGTACAGGACAAATTAAGAAAATCACAGTGACACTGTTCATGAGCAGAGGTCTTAAAATGGCTATGTTGAAAATTTAGTGAAAATTCTAAAATGACTGTTTTCTGGCGTGCATTGAGCAGTTCTCGCGCTCGTAGGTCACTGATTTTCATTATTTTCACTCCAGATTTCCAACATTGCCATTTTATCACACCTTCTTATGAGCAGTACAGCTGCCATTTTTCACATCTCACCCAAAACATGTTTCTGCCCATGTAGCACACAATGGCGCAGTCGTGTGTGAGATCAATGTATCGGGACAAATTAAGAAAATCACAGTGACACTGTTCATGAGCTCAGGTGTTAAAATGGCTATGTTGAAAATTTGGTGAAAAATTCAAAAATGACTGTTTTATGGCGTCGTTGTACAGTTCCTATGCACTTCGTAAGTTCGCGAATTTTCAATATTTTGACTCCAGATTTCCAACATTGCAATTTTCCACCTTCTTATAAATAGTACAGCTGTCATTTTCACATCTCACCCAAAGCGATGTTTCGCCATGTAGTGCACAATGGCACAGTCGGTTATGCGAAATCAATGTGACGGGATAAATTAAGAAAATCACAGTGACACTGTTCATGAGCAAAGGTCTTAAATGACTATGTTGAAAATTTAGTGAAAAAATTCCTTCAGATGTTTTGCAATATTACTAATGAAGACATTGAACAGAACTGGCCCCAGGACCGATCCTGCAGCACCCCACTGGTCGCCCCTCTCCCTAGACTGCATACCATTTACCACCACTCTGCCTCCTGTCTGTTAGCCAGTTTCTAACCCAGTTTACCATCCTTTCCCCATGCCCAGCCTACCCAGCTAGTTTATCAGCCTCCTATATGGGATGGTGTCAAAGGCTTTGCTGAAATCAAGGTAAGCGTTGTCCGCTGCCCCGCCCTGATTCACTTCCTTTGTCACCCAGTCAAATAAATCAACCAGATTTATCTGACATGATGTCCCCACTGTGAATCCATCTTGTCTATGGTCCTGGGCTCCGATGGCTTCTAGATGCCCCACTATCCTTTCTTTAAGCAATGTCTCCATGATCTTCCCCACTACTGAGGTGAGGCTGAATGGCCTATTGTTCCCTGCCTCCTCCCTGCTGCCGGACTTGTGTAGAGGGACCACATGTGCCCTCCTCCAATTCACTCATGTTGAATGACTCAGTGAACATGGCTGCCAGAGGTACTGCTATCTCCCTTCGCAGTTCTGTTAATATCCTTGGGCCTATGCCATCTGGTTCCATCGCTTTATCCACCTTCAATTTAGTGAGCTCCTGCAGGACTCTTTTGTCCACCTCTTCACCCCCTTGGCAACTGCTGTACTGCTGTGCCTTGCCCCTCCCACTCTTCTGTGAATACTGAATGGAAAGACACAGTGGATGTCTTGGGAGGAAGGCATGAAACTGTCACTTCTAAATACCTAAACAGCACTACAAGCAAGCAACATTCGCATTGACAAATGCTTGTTTGTATTGTTTAATGAGTTAATTATCTTCCTTCTATAAGGACTTTGACTATGCCAAAATATTGTTTCTTTTTGCAGCTATAACATAGAGAATAAAGGATGGGGTGGTGTGTGTAATGAGGTTTTACGTACGCCCGAGGTGTGGGATGTTATATAAACCCCCAAGGGCAAAGGCCAAGAGGGTTATAAAAAGCATCCCACACCAAGGACGTATGTAAAATTGAGTTTTACACACATCCCCATCTTTTATTTTATATAATTACTGGTGTGCGGTTTTTTTTTTTATTGTTTCATTTTTTATTTTTCATACTTGTTGGCTAGATGAGTTAAAAGCCCATTTTCACAAGTGACAAGTTACATTTAACATTCAATAAACAGGGACGTACATCATCAATCAGTACAATAAATAGCAGCATTTACTAACCAATAACAGCATCAAAAATACAAAAACAGATAGTTCAACATAATACAAATATTCAAGTATCCATTTACATTTGTTTAAAACATGAACACTTACTGATCAAGTTAATCCACTTTAAAGTATTCACTTTAAAGGAATTCACTGTTCTACAGTTTACAATCTCTCTTGGTATCTTATTAAAAAAAGTTGAAGCCCCGTAAGACACATATCTCTAGCCTATCGTTTTTTGGTTTTTTTTATAAAAGGCGACCTTTAACAGTCCCAGGGCTAAGGACCTTGTCATTTTTTCACCACTCAATCTAACAAATAAAGATTGAATGGATAATGGAAGTAAACCTTCCAAACTTTCAAATACAAAAGTAGATGTTTAAAATTAATTCTGTCCTGAAATAGCGGACATTCTGCTTTTGTTAACAGTTCACAATTATGTGTTCTTTGAGTTAGGCCAGTCATAAACCTCAAAATTGAATGATATGTTAATTGTAGTCACCACAGTAATTATATAAAATGAAGGAAAAAAGCAAAGATCAGTGTTGAGGCAGTCGTGGACCGGTCAGGATTCAGCATGGTCCACAGTCTGCCAAGATTTTACATTTCTTTATTGTTTTACCGTTGCAGAGTGGATCTTTACATATCTGAATTAGTTCTTGGGTTTTTTTTCAGTTTTTTTACTTACTGCCAAGTGCCGGTTGTACCATCCATGTCTGTCTAGCAAGAGAGAGAGAGGGCACATGTGCAGAGCAGAGAAACCCGGTGCGTGTTTGCCATTATAATCAGCTGGTTATAATGGCAAATTATAACAGAGTTTCCCTATGGAGAAAAGCACACACCAGTAATTATTGTTATAATTATTTTATTTATTGATAGAATCGGAATTACAATCCTTTGAGTCATAGACTCCTTTGCAAAGGCTCCACGTCAGTAAGAGAGAAAAGAAAATACACAATGCATCACTTGTAAAGTACAAAACTTAAACATTCGGTACAGTATACAATGTAAGGTTACATCAGCAGGGATCTTAAAAGAAGGTCCCGGGTCAATGTTATGTACCTATGACAGTATTCCGTTATGGAGGGTCTTAAAAATAGGCCCAGAGTTGTAATTTATTTACAGTGAGATTGGGGAGCCTAAACATGGGAAAAGAGAAGAAAAGGTCCCTAAGACAGGGGGCTACCTCATTGCACTAGAGCAGGACCCTGCTTGTAATGTTTTTTTTTGTGTGCCAGTAAGGGAGGTGAAGACCCGGAAGGGTGGGGAGTTATATACAGGCACAGGTTGCAGAGTTAAGGAGAAGGGTCTTGAGACCAACTTTAAATTGGCTCAGGCTAAATGTAAGGGAGATTGTGGACGGTAGGTTGTTTAGCCACAAAAGGGCACGATAACGGAAGGACCGTTGACCAAGGGGTTCTACTATGTTAATGTTAACTATATTGCTATGGACATTATGCATGTACCAATGTTCAATGTTAAATAGACTGAAACTTCAATAAATTATGAGAAAAAGGCTTAAGGAGGTTACATGCAGAGGAAGAGAGGAGACTGAACACAGAAGATAATTGATTTGCTCAGGGTCACGCAATGAGTAAGTGGCAATGACAAGATTCAAACTTTGATCTCCAAGTTCACAGCTGTCTGCTCTAACCACTACATCTAAATGCCTTCCAAAGTAATTCCAGCTGTTGGAAACCTAGCTGCTGTGCTTTAAGACAATTACACTCATCTCACATCCATTCTTTATTCTCTTTATGGGAATGGGGCTGGTCCCAATGTGCACTTTGTGTGCAAAATAATTGTGTTCTGTTTATTGTAGTACAGTAGATTGTATCCGACTAATTTTGCTTACTGCTTGGCTGATATCTTCCATAACTACAAATACCAGAATCCCCTACAGTTGACATCGAACAGGACAGTAGCCTTATCAGTACCCCTTATCCAGCAGTTATTTAGCATTCTATAGATAATAAGCTAGGCAGTCAGTAATTCAAACATGTAAGAAATAGACTTACTGGGGTCAGAAATAAGATCCTAAGGAAGGAAAAGCAAAGAGTTAAAAGTAAATAAACGTATGTACAGTCAATTGCCCCAGCAATAAATAAATAAATCTACAGTGCAACCGCCCCCACAACCAGTATAATTCCTTGCCTAACTGTATTGTCTGGTCCTCTGCCCTGCTTCCTATTGATTTCTCCCATGTCTCTAGGGGAGTTCCTGATGCTTTACAGGGTATGCAGCCATTGAAATGGTGCAGGCCTGTCACAGCTGCACATAGTAGGCTAGTGCTGGTGCACTTTGAAAAATGACAATTTGTAGCAAACCCCCAAATTTGTAATCCTGTCCAGATGGTCAAGTCCAACAAACCTATAATTGACATGGGGCCTTGTAGAATGTTAGCCAGGTTTGTTTTGTACACTCCACGGGCTATGTTCAAGTACTCAGTTATCCTTAGTGGTACAGCAGCAGTTGCCTTCCCCTTTTCACAGTCCTGGCTCTCCTCGAGTGGAGGTCGTGAGGGCTACTCGGATTCTGCCCTCCCCCGATGTGCAAGACCTCCCCCAAAACAGCTCTTCCTCAGTGGAGGTTGTGAGGGCTACTCAGATTCTGCCCTCCCCGAGCTGCAAGACCCCAGAGCAGCTCTTCCCAAGTGGAGGTCATGAGGCTACTCTGATTCTGCCCTCCCGAGTTGCAAGACCCCTCAAACAGCTCTCCCTGAGTGGGTGTCGCCAAGGGCTACTGGATTCTGCCCTCCCTTGAGCCTGACTACCCCCCAAATAGCTCTCCCCAGTGGAGGACACAAAGGGCTACTCAGATCCTGACCTCCCCGAGCTGCAAGACCCCCCTCCCGAAACAGGTACAGCATTCTGGTGGGAGCGGCTGAATTTTTCAAGCGGAAGTTGAGAACTTCTACAGCTGTTATTTTTGGTGCCAAGTTCAAATCTGGTCTACCTAACAATTTCCATCGGCAGAGCAATGAAGATAATTTTACTACAGCCCTCCTCGCCATTATTGTGATTTCTCTCCTGTTCTATAGTGTGCTTTAAATGAATTACTGAATTTGTAGTTGTTTTGCCCATTGCTTCTGGTTACCTTTAGACCATATTGTAGTCCCAGTAGAGATTGTGTTAAGTGCTATGCTAGCCTTAATTTCCACTGCTTTCGGTGAACTTGTTTCTGCATTGCTTAGCCTAAATGTTCCTCTGCTACAAGAACTTTATAATTAATGATTTTATCCTAAAGTTCCTCTGTTACCATACTGTTGATAAAGCTCAGGCGCCCTAAATATAACATGCAGTACTACGCTTGGTAGTCGAGTTAAACCCAGCAGGAGTGTAATTCTTTAGGCTTCATGAAGTTCCTTGCTGAAAGAGCCCCTGACACCATTGCGACAACTTTGAGAAAATGTAATGTTTAGCACAAGTGAGCTTTCATTCTTCTTTATTACTAAGGACATTTGCATGTTAACAGGATCACTGCCCTATCTGTTCTGGCTGCTTGCCTACATATGACATCACAGTTTTGTTTATGACATCACAGTCTGTTGCTGAGGGAATAATTACGATGCCATAAATGGGGGATTATTTATTTTACTTATTTATTTATTTAAAGTTGTTAACCTGGAAAAGCACCATGATCAGAAGCTCATTTCCAGCTGCAACCCGGATTATGATGTCATGTGTAGGATAGCAGAGAGAGCAGATAAGGTCTAAGGGACAGTAAGCCGCTTTCATACAGCTGTCCTTGGTAATAAGAAAAAAGGTAAATAATTATAGAAAATATATGAAATATAAACTTAACTGTCTAAATCTCACAATTTTTCCAAGTTTTTCTAACTGTGTCAGGGGCTCTTTAAATCCTGCAGGAGTGTAATTAATTTAACTTCATGAAGTTCCTTGCTGCTGCAAGTTTAATCTGATGCACAAACCCTAGCCGTTTAGGAGAGTGTATTATATTTAGGTGAGTGTTTTTTACCTGCTGCTAGGAGAGTGTAACTTTGAGTCACAAACAGGAGAAAGAGACTAGCTTAATTTCAGATCAGACCCTTGCTGTTTTACTATAGGCTACAAGTTAAAGTTGTTCCCTCCTCCTACACAGCCTCCTCCATCCTACCTCCTTATAACACTCCTCTCTGCTCTTTCCAAACAGCTCTTCCCAGTGGAGGTCATGAGGGCTACTCGGATTCTGCCCTCCCTGAGCTGCAAGACTCCTCCCCGAAACAGGTACGGCATTCTGGCGAGGACAGGCACAATTTTCTAAATAGAGTTGTAGCCTTGCTTGCCCCCACCAACACCCTTTAGTGAAACTTCTCTTTATATAGGATGGATCACGTGATATCTAAAAATCGTCAGCCAACTTTTCCATCTGCAGCTTATCCTCACCCACCACTAGTGGCCGCCTTATAAACCCAAATCCCACATCCCAACATGCTGCCTCTTTGCATTGCAATACTTTCTCTTCTTGCACCTCTGGCATATCTCCCACCCTCCATCTACCCTGAATCACAGACTTGTTTTAAAGTGATTAACACCTGTCTGCCTTCCGCCCTCCTCCACTACCTCCCGGGAGGACTACCACTTGTAGCTCTCCCCACAATCCAGTGGTTAGCCCTACCATCCTTCTACCCATCTTCCACGCTGGGCTGCTAGCTCTAAAATTCATCCCCAGGGCACCACAACTCACACCTTCCAACCACCTATTTCCCTGGCAGCTTCTAGTGGACCATACCCAAAGCAAAACTCCCAATGTACTATTTCTCCTACTAGCAGGGATGTCGGGCAATTCCCTGGACCAACCCCGCCCTTGGCCAAATCCCTTCCCCACCTTTTCAACTTCCTCAGGTTTAAAATTAGCCCACCTGAACATCTGCAGCATCCTACACAAACTAGCCCTTTACAACCGCTTGTCATAGCTCTGAGGCTGGATATCTTGATCATCTCGGAGACCTGGCTAAAGCCTCACAACCTGGACTCTGAAATCTTGATTCCTGGCTATACTGTCATTCATCATGACCATCCTGGTAACAAAGAGGTGGAGGCATAGCCATGTACGTCTCATCCTCGCTCCAGTTTATCCCTGTCTGCGCTGTCATTGCTCACGCAGCCCGTCGATGCCTTGTTGATAAAACTCTCTCTTCCCACTCTATTCCCATGTTTATAGCAGGTTCCTATTGCCCTGACTCACCCTTGTCCTCTATCTTGGACCACCTAGGTACCCTAAAGCACATGCAGAGGGTGAGCTCCATATCCTTGGGGATTTCAATTTGAACTGGCTCTCAGTACTAGTGCCAAGTTTGGTAACCAGGTAGCTGCACTAAACCTGAATCAACAGATCACTGAGCCCACCCGTTTACCCCAAATCACAGAACCAGTCTCTCTTGGACTGGTCCCTTACCTCATGCCCATCAGATACTTCCTACAGGCCTGTTAACGGACTCCCTAAGTGATCACCACATAATCTACTTGGTAAGGAAAATATTTATGCCTAAGGCTCCTCCCCCAAAACCCTCCTGACCAGGTCCTACAAATCCCTTGACCTTACCTTATTCCTAAATGACCTGGCAAATACAGACTGGTCTTTCATCCCCAGGCCACCTCTCGATTCTGCCTTGAGTACTTCAGTCCAGGTTCATCACTGTCTGGAACAACTATGCTCCACTAGGAAAGACTGGGTGAGGCGCTCACCTTCCCTGGATCTCCAAGAACATCTTGCCCCACCTCAGAGCAAGGGACCAGGCATGGAAGTCTCACAAGCTTTCAGGCACCCTCACAGATCATCCAAAGTATCACACACACCATGAAATATCTGCACAAGACTAATCCGACAGGCAAAGGCTAATTATTTCAAAGCCTCCTTCCACACTAACCTAAACCATCCTGCTAAATTCTGGAAGGTAGTGAAGACACTGTTCTCCCCTCCATCCCAGCCCCTCACCCCTGTCCTAAATGTAGTAGGTTCCACTGTCATGGAACCCTTCAGCGTGACCTCAGAATTTAACTCCTTCACAAGCTGTCCTTCATTGCTTTTTGTCCTCTCTTTCCTCCCTCACCCCAAATCCCCACTACCATGACTCCCTGCCCAAGCCCCTGCCTGACTCCTACTTCTCCTTCTGCCAGGTTACCCTGTCTGAGGTACTCACAGCCCTGCTCACCCTGAACCATACCATGGGTAAATGCCCTCGGCACTGAACTCCAAAATGTCACCACCTATTACTCCTGCCATGCCATTCCCTGGCCTCGCTCTTTAACCTCTCTTTCACCCTCGCTTCTATAACATCTGACTGGAAGCACACCACAGTCATCCCCTTCCCAGGCGAGGACCCTCTCTCCTGGCAACTATTGCCCTATCTCTTTTCTACCCATACTAGCTAAACTTCAGGGCACCCTGGCCCTTTCTCAACTCTCCTCCTATCTCGACTCCTCCTCTTACTTCTCACCTTACCAATCTAGGTTTAGGAAGTCTCACTGCACCGCCACATCCCTCCTAAGGCTCACCGACTCCATCCATACTGGATGAATAATGGCCACGTCACGCAGCCATTTTGTCAACAAGGCAAGGTGTTCGACATGGTCTCACACACACTCCTCCTGTCCAAGCTAGCTCTTGCAGGGCTCTCCACGAGGCCATCAGCTGGTTCTGCTCCTACCTGGTAGGCAGATCCCAATCTGTCAGAATAAGCAACACTACCTCTGCCTCCCTCCCTGTCTCCACTGGCATACCACAAGGCTCAGTCCTTGGCCCACTCCTGTTCTCCATCTTCCTTAATGACCTGCCCTCAGCCTGCCCACGCACATCCATTCACATGTTTGAGAATGATACGGTTCTGTATACATCTGGCCCTACTTCCACTGATGTGACTACCAGACTCTAGCAAGACTTTAACAATGTTCAGCTCTGGTTTTGCTCAAATCAGCTCTTCCTCAATGCCAAAAAAACTGTCTCCATGACCTTCAGTACTAGGCAGAGACTCTCTCAGCTCCCCTCCATCTCCACCTCGCACACCCTGAATGGGACTACTTTGGAGGCTTGTGCCTTCTTTAGATATCGCGGGGTCTGGCTCGACCAGTACCTCAGTTTTCTGTGCACATGGATGCCATCCACAAAGCTGCACCCCAGACTGGGTGCCTTATACCACAACTGTGGTTGCATCCTGCTGCCGGCTCACCATACAATTGTGCAGAAAATGATTCTCCCTATTTTTGACTATGGTGATGCAGACTACAGTGCCACACCCAAGTCCACCCTAGCCAGACTGGACCCCCTCTTCCACCCCGTCTGTCGCTTTGCCCTTGACTGTCCTCCACCTACCCATCACTGCATCCTCTACTGGACTCTCAACCTCCCATCACTTCAGGACCGGAGACAATCCCACTGTGCTAGGATCACAGCTAAGTTCTGGGCAAAGTCCTTGCCTCCCTATCTCGTCTCAGTCCTTTCAACTCCATAACTTTCTGTGTACTCACTTAGGAGCAGTGGCTCCCGTTCCTTGGCCATTCCACACATGTCCACCACTGCAGGCCAGGCTGCCTTTAAATATCGCATGCCTAAACCATGGAACTCCCTTCCTAAGCACATTCAGCATGCCCCCCCACACTCAGTACCTCAACACCCTCCTCAACACTCATTTCTCCTCCACCTGTTCATGCGCCTAAATTATGACCTGTCACCAGGGCCTAGATTCTCCTATATGTAACTGGAACAAGCGTTGTTGATTTTGATTCTTGTATTGCCTCTACCTTGCTCAACTACCTACTTGTATTGTACAGCTCTTAAATGTCTTGCCTGCTGTTACTGTACACTGTACCTTGTATGTATTATCCCATCCCCCCAACCCCAGGACACATCTGGAATTGAGCAGAAGTCTGCTCAGCATGCCTTCCTAGTAAAACTTTTAAACAAATAAATAAATATGCCAACTCCTCACAGCTACAGAGCAGATCACCCCTCCAGCTCCCCAGCTCTCACAGTTGCCACCTGCCACGAGTCCTCCAATCTGCTCAGATCTCTGTCTGGAATCTCCCTCTCACGGTGGTCAGGTGAGTGAGCACACTCAGGCAGTGATGACTGGTTTGGTAGTGCCAAAGGCCTCTTTGGTGCAGTTGTTATGAAGGACTGTCATGGAAAAAATAGGATAAAGTCATTTGGTTTTCAGTCTTTTGATTTCTCTCCCCTCTCCTTTTCTCATGGTCAAGACTGCAAGGCAGCTGTCTCACAGCCCAGCAACTGGTGGCTAACAGTTCAAGGTCAGTCAGCAACATAGCAGTAGTCATGTGTTAAGCTGCTCCTCCCCGGTGGCTGAGATTACACATCTCTCTCTCTCTGTCACCAAGGTCTATAAAGTGCTGACTTGCACTCACAGACATAAGGTCTGCCTCCTCAAACAGATAGGAATGCATTCTGCAAGCGGGCAAGTTCTGTGTACTGTACCAAAACCTGAATAGGCAGCCTCCCCATAGGCCAAGGTCAGATGTCAGTTATAGGGAAGGCTAGTCCGTCACCTTCTTAACTGCTTATTGGGTCCTTTGAATCCAGTCAAACTAATGAAGCCCCATGATAGCCCATGAGCCATCTGGTGGCTCTGGAGCAGACTCTGTTGTATGACTGGTCACTCGCTGTCCTCATATTCTGATTGGTAAAGTGACAGGGGTCAGAAGTGCAAAAGATGGCAGTGGCCATCATTCCCAAAGGCACAGTTACCAAAAGCCCTATGAAATTCACTTTGTGCCCCGTTCCACATCTTATGTGGGCAAGTGCTAGTGTTCAGTCAGTTAGGGCCACAGTTTACAAAAATCTCCCATGCATTGCGAGTGTCAGCCAAGCTCAGCGGTGACAGTGAAAACCATCTGATGTTTGTATACCACAACCAGCCCAAGCACAGAAGATGCTGAACAAATAACGGTCCTCTTCACTCAGTCCATGACACACACTGGCATAGTCAACAGTAAGTAGTGAAAATAATATGCATCTCAGAAATAACAAAATATGCAGTGAAGCTTAGGATACTGGAGAAAAGATTCATTGACTGAACATAAGTATGGATGTTTCTAATCAAATATAGCACCCATGTGTTAATACAGCACTTTAGGGAAATTTTAGCTAAGGGTTTGAAGGGCACATGAACAAAAGGATTTAAAATTAACACACCTGATATGAACTGGAACCGGTATGTCATGGGGTAGGTCACTGGGAGGGGGCGCAGAAATCACCTAGACCTAGGTATAACCAGCACCCACTAGGAATATTGGTGCAGCCCTTATTTTCCGTTTGAGTGCTTCATTTTAAACCTTCAAGTGGATGGCCCTAGATCCAGTGTTGCTGTTTGCTGTGGATTTACATGATTTACATACTGTATACATAGATACAGTTCCTGCACGGAGACAGACCCATACAGTACCTGTTTACCCAGCATAATGTCCCCTGAAAAATTAATCACTGATTCCAACAGGCCCAACCCAAAATGTATACAGTACAAAGCAAAATAAGACACTGGTACACCATAAACAAAATGCAGAAAACAAGGAAGAGGTTTGTTATTGGAAATGGGAACAAGACGGAAAACTATTCAGCATTGTCAAAAGGGGAGGACCTATCAGCAGAGGCTAGCCAGTCTACACATGTATTTAGAGGACAGGAGAGAGGGGGATGTGATAGAAATGTGAAACTCACAAATACATGAAGGGACATAACAGGGTTAACACCACAGATTTATTTAGATAAACCAGATGAGACATTAAATCGCAGTTCCTTCTGCCCGTCTCAGGTCACTGTGCAGGTGGAAGCTAAAGATCCCATGGCACTTAGTGGAGACAAACACCTGACTTTTTATTTAAAAGAATACAAAGCAGAATAAGTATGCAGAACCTTACAAAAACTATACATCCACAAAATATGTCTTAGCTTAATCACAGTGTTTTCATGATTCATTAAAGACAAAGCTGGAAGGAGGAAAAACATTTAATTTGAAAGCTGTAAAGATGGTGGGCAACTTGGGTTAAGGCAGTTCATGTAAATCCTCATGGATATATTACTCCCCTCCCCAACTGAAATGTCTATGGGAAGTCTCAGTCATTGCCTGACCTTAATCCCAAGATGGCCATCATGCAAATACTAAACTGACCTAGCTAGCCCTGTTGCCTGTCATATACGACACTGTGAGAGCTTCTTGGCTAAATTCTGGTCCCAGTCCCTGCCATCATACCTCTCCTCCTCCTCTCTACTCCTCCTCCAACCTCACATATGCTCAGAAACACTGACCTCGCACCTTATTTGTCCCTCGTTGGATCACCTCAGTAGGCCAGGCTGCCTTTTCCTACAGGTTTCCCAAGTTGTGAAACTCCCTGCCCTGCTCCATTTGCTTTGCCCTTCCCTCGGGTTTGCAATTCCCTCCTAAAAGTCCACTTCCACACCTCCTGCATCTGTTTCTAATTACCCTGGCACTTCCTCCCCATCTGACCACCCTCTTGTCTGTCTCTTCTTAGCTTTGCAACTCCTGCCCTGCTGCTTTGCCTGCTGTTTGCACAGCTCCAACTTCCTGTAATTAATTTGTAAATTATGAATTCTGTAATTCTGCTGTGTTCTTGCTCATATTTTGCATTCATGCTGCGGGCAGCCTGAAACCAGTGTGCTAAACTCATTAGAACTGCAAAAGCAAACTATTTTTGAAAATTGCTATGTGCATCTTCTAACCACCCGCAAAGTTCTGGCAAACTCTAAAGATATTGAGGACATAAAACCACCAATTCACTCCCTGCTAAGATTAATTCAGGTGGCACAATCTTCACCGATAAACAGAAAATACTTGAACTCCTTAATGAAAACTTTGCTACAGCCCGGATGGCCTTTGACTCATCCACTGCCAGCAAATTACGTGACCAGCTTGGAGGACAGGCCTTGTCTGATCACGCCACCAGCCCCTCAAACACTGATCATACCTTTTCCTTTACACCAATCTCTCTGAAGGAAGTGGAAGGCCTTATACTGAAATTAGACACTAAAAAAAACGTTGGCGCAGACATCATTGACCCATTCTTCCCAAAGCTTGGATACCATGTTTTGGCAGTACCCATAATGCACCTTTTTAATATGTCCTTAGCCCAGGGTGCTCTCCCTGCTGTCTGGAAAATGGCCCACATCATACATCTCTTCAAATCTGGTGACCCCACAGATGTAAACAATTACAGACCCATTTCTCTATTCCCAACCCTCTCAAACTCCTCAAAAAATAGTCAACACGGCTGTTTCTGATAGAGGAGGACCTTGGTTTGAGAACAAAATCAGCAGTCTAGAACTACAGATTTTTTACTGATAAATCACTTCTATCACAAAGGAGTTAGTACCTGTTTGGATTAAGCAAACACTCTATTAGAAGAAGGGGTCTCTGTTTAAGTAAAAAAAGGAATAAAGTCATTGTGTGTTTCTCTGAGAAAGGGAGCTGTATCAGCCTAATTTACATAGTCAGAGCAGAGGGTGAATCTAATTGGGGGTGTGGCTTAGCAGCTTAGCAGTACAAAAGCAGCTGTCTCCAGTCACAGCTTCCTGCTGTTTCTGACAGAGGAGAACCTTGGTTTGAGAACAAGAATCAGCAGTCTAGACCTACAGATTTTTACTAATTGCCCTCCTTCCCACCCAAAGCCAGTTCTAGTTTTATAGCCACTGAATTTGACTGACAACAGGAACTTCCTGTTTGGCAGTAGGAAGGAAGGTCACTGAGACACATTAGTTTCAGCAACCTTGAAGGAACCTAAAACAAACTAACAAACAAAAAAATAATATAACTCTTTATCCCCCTGGCTGCTGGAGGTCTGAATCCAAGCACGGAAGAAGGACACTACTGAAGACTACAGGAGTCCCGCACAAAAGATTAATAATCAAGTTAGCCAGCCTGGGAGTGGGTCCCAGGGTGGTAGCCTGGGGGTAGCGAACTGGCTGCACAACAGGACACAGAAGGTAATAGTGAATGGAACACATTCCGAAGAAAGGGGGGTTACTAGTGGAGTACCTCAGGGCTCAGTACTGGGTCCAATCCTCTTTAACATCTTTATAAGTGACATTGCAGAGGGTCTGGAGGGGAAAGGTATGCCTCTTTGCAGATGACACAAAGATCTGTAACAGAGTTGATACACAAGAGGGGTAGAAAAGATGAGAAGGGACTTGGCAAGGTTGGAGGAATGGTCAGACATATGGCAACTTAAATTCAATGCAAAGAAGTGCAAAGTAATGCACCTGGGAAACAAAAAACCCAGGAGAAGAGTACACAATAGCAGGGGAGGTACTAACAACAACAAAAATGGAAAGGGACCTGGGAGTAGTCATATCAGATGACCTAAAGGTGGGTAAGCAATATGAAAAGTCAGTAAGGAGAGCAAGGGGGATACTGGGATGCATAGGAAGGGGGGCATCACAAGTAGAAAAAGGGAAGTGATTATCCCTCTGTACAGACAGTTGGTGATACCCCATCTGGAGTACTGTGTGCAGTTTTGGAGACCTCATCTACACAAGGACATAGACAGGATGGAAGCAGTCCAGAGGAGGGCAACTAAAATGGTGCAGGGTCTACATCAGAAACCATATGAAGAGAGACTAAGAGAGCTTAATATGTATACCCTTGATGAAAGGAGGGACAGGGGAGACATGATAGAAATGTTCAAGTACCTCAAGGGAATCAACAAAGTTCAGGAGGGTAGCATCTTTCAGAAAAGGAGATGTGTAAGAACAAGGGGGCACAGTTTAAAGATAGAGGGGGGACGGCTCAGGGTAATTGAGGAAATTCTTTTTCATGGAGAGAGTGGTGGATACATGGAACAGCCTTCCTGAGGAGGTCATTGGGTCTAAAACAGTGGGGGAATTCAAACATGCATGGGACAGACACAAAGCAATTATAGTGGGGGGTTGCAGGAAGCAGGCTGTTGGTTAACTAGAATCTGCAGCTTATCCAGTAGGTAGGGAAATGGGCAGACTGGGTGGGCAAGTGGTCCTTTTCTGCCATCAAAGTCTATGTTTCTATGTTTCTATGTTAAGTTCCTGTCCCAGAACAGGAAGGGGTGAGAGTTGTAAGGGTACATAGGCAGTAGGAAAGTAAGTGTAAAAATACATAGAGTGAGGAGACAGTAAGCATATGTACCCTCAGGGGCGCTTTCCTATGGGCTACTCATCCCTGCCTGCTCAGCTAATAACAGGTTGAGGGGCCTGATCCGATGGCGGGTGCCTCCACCCAGAGGTCAGGGTTAGAACAGCCAAATATGACCTGGTCACAGCCCTCTGGGTCACTGCAACCCCCCTTTCTTTCCACTAGTGGCTTACCAGGGATTCCCACACTATCGTCTTGACTCACCCTTTCCCCGAGGTGGGGATGGCCAACTGGGTGCTGAGGACCCCTGTAAAATAAGGTGCAGTTATACAATAGTCCATGCACAAAGGGCATTACAAACACGCAGTTCAAAAGTGTACCTTGTAACAACAAATTTGGTTTATTAAGGGGAAGGTAATAAGGACGGGGAGTTCAGGTTGAGATCTATATATATATATATATATATATATATATATATATAGCACTGTGCACAGGCCAAACCTAAACTTCACTGTCTCTGGGTATCCAAGCACTAGAAGGCTAGCCTCTTGATGCAGCTGGTTGGGGCCTGATGCAGAAAACAAGCATTTGATCCATAAGAGGATTAAGTAGAGCCAACAAGCTCAGTTCGTGTAGCCAGTAAAGCAGCCAGACAACTCTTGCCCTCACTATGCAATCTGACAGGGAGCTACCTGATTTAGTACTCACAACTCCTGCAGGAAGATCGCTCGTACCACTCACAGGACCGAGCCTGTAATTCAACACTTCTCCACACATTTATATGAAGAGCAGAGGGGTACCATACCAGGCAGCTGCTGCATACTCCCAATCGCTTTCACTGCACCACCAGGCCAAACTACGCTGCTTCACTTGTCCTGACAGACCAAGTGCGATTGAATCAGATTCTCCAGTCCTCTACAGGGTGAGCCTGGTAGGTAGCTGTAAACGTACAGCCTCCTCCACCTGCACTCCTCCACAGATAGTGTCCACTCCCTCTGGCGATACTAGTGCCCGACTTCTTGGCCTGCCACATGTGCTTCCCGCACAAAGACTTCCACAGCGCAGGAGCCAGAGCTCCTTCAACCTTCACAATCACCAACGACTCTGACCCCGGGCAGTTTGGGCAGAGAATCTCAGTTCAGGTGCCACCCAATCCCATTGGTGGGCTGCAGATGCCAGTCACTTAATTCGGCCCTCATTGGTGCGAAAAGGCGCCACAGTCCAGAACTTCATTTCCCAGAATTACTGGCTGTATTCCCTATGGCCAGCTGGCTCCAAAGAGAGTCCTGATTCTGGTTGGCTCAAGCAGTCTCCATTTCAGTCACCACTTGTTACCCCACTGGCCCAGCTCAGCAGTCCAGGTCCAAAATGGAGGGGCCAAGTACACGAAGTCCCAGCTGCAATGAAGGCAGGTTAGACAAACTGTAATTTCACTAATACTTTTAAATGATTATAGCCGAACAGTTACATCTACCAAATGGGCTCCCTTTGCGCTTTCAGCGGCTACAGAATGTAGCGATTACACCGCAGCTCAGGCAGGATTCGAGCAGGGAAACCCCAGTCCCCCCTATACAGACCTACTGGAGCCTGCACGCAGGCAGCTCTTAAAGAGACAGTACTGGAGGCTTTAAAAGCACTCACAATGGCTGCATTTTGGTGGCATTGCGCCTAACACCAGTCAGGCAAGGAGCTAGCAGCTCCAGAAGGCTTTAGAACCCATTTGTAGGGGTTACACCTTCCTGGCTGTGGAGGAACTTGGCTGCTGGCAAGTAGTTACGCTTTAAATCACTTTAAGGCAAAGCAGTTTAAACTGACAGATCATTAGACCTTTGGTTACATACATTGGTACTGTAATACACAGTTTACTATTGGTTATACAACATTACACATACAGACTACCTTTTTCTTTTATAAATCAGGTCATTATTTCCTGCCAATGACACTTGGATAGAGGGAGCCCTTCCCTATCAGTTAAGTGTAGGCTAAATGGGGCAGGGGCACCATACTCAGAGGGCAATACTAACAGTTGAGAATCATTTCCCAGGGTCAATTTAGGCAAGGAGCTCAGGGACATGTACACCCCCTTATGGACCACATTCAGAGGCAGATCGACAGGCTGACCCAGGGTCTCATAACTCAACCTCACTACAGGCTGTACTTCTCGGCCAGTCCGTCTAGGAGTTTCGAATAAACTTTTGAAGGTTCTGACTCCCTCTCAGCCCCACTTGGGTTGGTCGGGGAAACCACTATAGGAGAAGGGGACCCAGAGTCTATAGGACCTTCAGGGCCTTGTTCTACCATTTCTGAGCTCACAATATTTGGGTCAGCGGGGGGAATTTCTGGTACTGGCAAGGAACCATCAGGGCACTCAAAATATTTTTTAGGTTCTGGCATATCACTAGCTTGCTCCCCCACATCACTTCCTTCTTCTGAAAAGTCAGATAGCTCAGCCAGGCCAGACAGCTCAGCCAGGCTCAAGGATCCCACCTCTTCGACATTAATGCCACTCACTTCATCCTCTGGGAGCATTGGCTCCAGGGACAAAGCTGGGGACTCAGACAGTCCAGGAACCTAACTTCATCCCCAGAGTTGATTAGGGGATTGCCCCTAAACAGTTGGCTCAGTTCATAAGAGGGTAATACTCAATGTTATTCTCAATGTCTTCAGACACAGACTGGCAACCAACTTCATCAGAGGGGGTGGAGAAGGCCTCTTTAGTTTGATTTCTGAAGAATCAACCAATCTTAGTTTTTTCTTGGCAGCAGCTCTAGTTACAGGCCCGGTGGGGAGGAGCATTGGGAGGTTCAGCTTCTATCAAAATCTGTCCAATTGGCAGCAGATGATCTCTGTGTATAGTTTTCACATCTTTTGAATTGTTCTCAGGCTGCACTTTATATACAGGTAAATCTTCCAGTTTTCCCACAACAATATGAGGGAGGTGATGCCATCTGTCAGCAATCTTATGTTTGCCATGCAGTCCCAAATTCCTCAATAACACTCTATCCCCTTCTCTCAGTTCCATTGCTTTCACTTTCTTATCATACCTTTCCTTATTGGCCAGGTTTCGCTTAGCAGCCATGGTCTGGGCTAGTTGGTAGGCATGGTTGAGTTGGGCCTTCAACTTCTGTACATACTGTAGATGGTTAGCTGCTTGAACCCCATCAGGAGAAACACCAAACACACATCCACTGGCAGTCTAGCTTCTCTCCTAAACATCAGTCTATATGAATTCATGAGGATGCCTCTAAGGGTTTCAGGCACCCCAGCCACTTTTCAATGACTGATGGAGCATGCAGTGGGGGACATGGTATACTTGGATGATGTTATTGTATTTGGGAGCTCACTGGAGGAACATGAGAGCAGATTATTCAAGATGTTGGACCAACTGGAAGACTTTGGCCTAAAACTGTCCATTGATAAATGTCAGTTCTTCCAAACCTCTGTAAAGTATGAGGGCATATAGTCTCCACTGAGGAATAGAGACTGACCCAAGTAAAGTTGAGGCCTTGACCACCTGGTCACAGCCCCACAATCAAAAGAACACAAAGATTCCTTGGATTCTGTGGTTACCATCTGCGTTCATCAAAGACTAGTCCAAGAGTGATCCGTCCTTTACTTAATCTTACTCAAGTTACCCTCCTACCCACAAAAAATACAAGAGGACAACTCCCGAGACTGTGAGAGTGTATTTCCATCCTAGAAAGTTTTGGGGGCACGATGGACATCTGATTGTGAAGCTGCTTTTCATGATTATATATCAACTTACCCGCTCCTGTCCTGGCCTATGCAGATCCAGAAAACCCTAAGTCCTACACACTGATGCTAGTTTGCAAGGTTTGGGGCTGTGTTGTACCAGGAGCACGAGAATGGCCTGAGACCAGTGGCCTTTGCCAGCAGAAGCATGACCCCTTCCGAAAAGAACTATCCTGTACACAAGTTAGAGTTCCTAGCTTTGAAGTGGGCCATTGTTGACCAATTCCATGAGTACTTGTATGGTGTTAAGATACTAGTAAAAACTGACAACAATCCTTTGACTTATGTGCAGACTTCAGCTAAGTTGGATGCTACTGGCCATAGCTGACTCCCCATTATCTACATACGACTATGCTGTTGAATACAGAGCAGGCCTGAACCACATAGATGCTGATGCTCTCTCCCGGCGGCCTGTTTCTCAAAATGACTGGGTCAGACTGTCAGAACCTGATATTCGAGCACTCTGCCAGAAGTTTGACTGAGAGGAGCAAGTGGTTCCAGATCCAGTGAACTGTATGGTGGATTGTTTGGGACCCTCTGAGAATTGCATACCTGCTGCTTATTGCCACTTTTCCGCAACAGACATTGGTGCTCTGCCTCAACTGGACAATGACAGTATTCAGCAGGCTCAATCCTGAGATCCCATGATCAAATCAGGTCTAGAAGCCCTCTACGCAGGGAAAGATGTATCCAAGTTATGCTCCACTGATTTGAGAACTGCATTGTTATACAAGGAAGGTCCTGAGTTGAAACTGATTAATAGACTGTTATACAGAAAAACAGTAGACAGAGGGGGACAAATAGATAAACAACAGCTAGTTTTGCCTACTGCCTTTCGAGACTTGGTGCTGAGGTCCCTACACAACCACATGGGGCACCTTGGCATAGACAGAACACTTGACTTGGTAAGATTCAGATTCTATTGGCCTAAGATGGGGGCTGATGTTAAACAACACATCCGAACTTGTAGTCGCTATCTACAGAGGAAAGCTTTGCCCCAGAGGGCTGCCCCCTAGTTAACATCACCATCAGCACCCCCATGGAGCTGGTCTGTATTGACTTTCTGAGTCTGGAGCCAGATCAAAGAAATATCAGTAATGTACTGGTGGTCACTGACCATTTCGAGATATGCCTAAGTTTTCCCACCAAGGCCAGAAGGCATCCACTGTGGCCAAAGTACTTACAGAAAACTTTTTTGTTCACTATGGGCACCACAAAGAATCCATTCTGATCAAGAGAGGGACTTTGAGAGTCATCTGATCAAAGAGATGCTTTCTCTGTAGGGAGTGCAAAAGTCCAGAACCACCCCTTACCACCCCAAGGGGGACCCACAGCCTGAACGGTTCAACTGCACTTTGCTAGATATGCTAGGCACCCTTCACCCAAAGGACAAGCCTAGATGGAGCCAACAAATTAGCACCCTGGTACATGCCTACAATTGCACAAAAAGTGATGACACTGGGTTCTCCCCCTATCGCCTGATGTTTGGAAGAGAAGCCCGACTACTGGTAGATGTTTGTTTTGGAGTTTCTCTGATGGGGTTCAAGCTGATAACCATTTACAGTATGTGCAAAAGTTAAAGGCCCAACTAAATCATGCATACCAACTGGCTCAAACCATGGCTGCCAAAAGAAATCTGGCCAACACGGAAGGTATGATAAAAGTGAAAGCACTGGAACTCCAGGAGGGAGATCGGGTGTTGCTAAGAAATCTGGGACTGCATGGCAAACACAAGATTGCTGATAGGTGGCACCATCTCCCCCACATTGTGGTAGGCAAACTAAATGATCTGCCTGTGTACAAAGTAAGGCCAGAGAATAACTCAAAAGATGTGAAAACAATGCATAGAAATCATTTACTGCCCATTGGACAAATCTTGATTGAGTCTGAGCCCCCAGAAAATGCCCCCTCTGGACCAGTGACTAGAGCTGATGCTACTGCTAAGCAAAAATCAAGAAAGTCTGCACCTACAGCAGCTGAGTTAAAGTGTTCCCCTCCACAAGTCCCAGTTGAACATGATTGTCAGTCCATGCCAGAGGAAACTGAGTGTGGCTTTGAATACTACCCTTCTTACAAACTGAGTCAATTGTTTTGGGGCAATCCACTAGTTAATCCCGGAGATGAAGCTGGGCCTTCTGGACTGTCTAAGCCCCCAGCTTTGTCCCTGGAGCCAGTGGTCCCAGAAAGTGAAGTGCAATGCATCAAGTCAGATGATATGGAATCATTGTGTATGGTTGAACTGTTTGAGCTTTCAGAGGAGGAAAATGATGGACTGGGACAAACTGGTGATATACCAGAACAAGAAGTGTGTTGAGTGCCCTGATAGTTCACGGCCAGTGTCAGAAAACTCCCCATGAGAGCCAAGTTTTGTGGACTCTTAGATTGCAAATCATGGAGCTGAAAGTGCCCCAGGTTCTAGCCTCTCTACCCCAGGAGACTCCTGGCAAGTAAAGACAGTGTTGAAAGTGAGTTTAAAAGTGCAGAGATTGTAACAGTTCCCCTAGAAATATTGGTTGAGCTGTAAAGCCTGTAATGCATTAAGCTATGATTTCCCTGGGAGGCCTGTGGACTTACCTCTCAATGTTGTCCATAAAAGGTGTATGTGTTCCTGATCTCATTGCCCAAACTAAGCATAAGTGCTACCTCCAGGTTAATTGTGTTGCCCTCAAGGCATGTGCCCTGCCCCATCCAGCCCAAAGGTAGCTGATAGGAAAGAGCCCCTCTCTTCAGGTTTCATGTACAGGAGGTAATAACCTGAGTTACAGTACAATGTGTATAATACTGTGTAAAAGTGATGTACTGAAAAGTTTCAGAAATGTGTTTCTGGTAAGGTGCTATGTTGACTGATGATTACATGTATAAGCCTAATGTGATATTGATGTAAATGTATATGGTTGTATTGAAATTTATGGTGGTACTTACTTGACACGGACACCAAGTTTTCCAGGCCAGGAATGGTGTAACCCCCTGCAAATAGGGGTTCCTAAAGTCTTCAAGGAGCTTGCCTGAATGCTCCAAGTCTGGGCAGTGTTCGGTGTCTAAGCTGTTTAAATGTGGTTTCAAGTGAGTGCTATTTGAGCCTCCACGTACTGTCTTTTTAAGAGCTGTCTGCTTGCAGACTTAATTAGTTTGTATGGGTGGACTGTGTGTTTAATGCTCCAATGCCACACGAGCTGCTGCCAATTCACTCTGTTTCTGCTGTCAGCTACATGTGCAGAGGAGCCTTGTTGAAAAATATAAAGTTTGCCAGAAAACATTTAGAGTGACTGAGAAAATGTAGTTTGTCTAACCTGTCTTTATTTCAGCATGAACTGTTTCAGTGTAGCTGTCTCATTTTGGTCCTGAATTGCTGACTTGGACCAATCAGGATGATAGGGAGGCCTTAAAATGGAGCCTGTGGATGAATTGGAACTTGGACTCTCAATTTTGAGCCAGCTACAAGGGGATTGTATGACCAGTGACTCTGGGAAATGTAGTTTTGACCTTGGCGCTTTTTTTCACCAACAGAGGGAGTCTTATTGTGAGTGACAGCCGAACCAGCCAACAGAATGGTGTGGAGCTAGAAGAAATGCCTTGCTCTGTGACTGGAAAGCTCAGATCAGTTGTGACAGTGAAGAGAGAAGGAGCTCTGTGCTTCTGCGGTGTATAGTTTCACACAGGAAGCGCGTGTGAGGCCCTGAAGTTCGGCCTGCAGCCATTGTAAGCACTAGTTCACACTGAATCTGGCTTGTGAGGAGAAGGAAGGAAGTCTGAAAGGTAGAAACCATGCTAACCCTGTAGAAGACTGGAGAAATTGCTGAATCATGCTCGGTCTGTCAGGAACTGAAGCTGCTGTGCTCCGGTATTTTGCAGCAATTGCGATCGGGATCTAGGAGCAGTCTGCCTGGTATAGTACTTTCCTTTTACATATGAATGTGCATATTGCTTGTGGGAATCGCTATTTCCAATCCCTTGTGCTGTGTGTTGAAGCTGGAAGCAAACCTCAGCTTGTCTCAGACTAAATCCGTTTGCTATCTACTGCATTGGGGTCCAGTCACAGAACCTTGTCTCCATGCCCTGTAGTTCTGGCAACCCAGAAGAACATCCACCATCCAGTTCTCAGCTTAGGTATTGTGAGTACAAATCAGGTATTCCCCTGCAGCCTGTTTTGAATTACAAGTGTGCCATCTATTATTGTTGTTACACTTCTTCATGGACTGAGCCATCCAGCTGGATTACAACTGGGTGTTGTGCATATATTTTTCTTCTACAGGGCCCTATCCATCTGCACCTGCCAGTCAACCCGAGCAACGAACTGGCTAGCCCCAATCTGGCTACCCAGAGTGTGACTTTTCAGACCCTGTATGTGTGCACAGTACTGTGATTTAATTCTGCCATTAACTTGATCTCCCTTTCCGTGTTTTATTCCCCTAAATAAACCTGATTTGATGTCATTAAACTTTAAACTGTCTGAAGTGTGTCAGTACCTACATCATCAAGCACTGTATTGGTTTGTGTATGTTGATTAACCTTATTTTACAGTGGGTCCCAGAGGCGAACCTCAGAATCAGTCTCGAGGCAAGTGGTACTTTACGAATAAACAGTGTGTACATGTGGGGTATTGGAACTGTAACTTCGGTGCATTGTGTGAGCCACTAGAGGGAATAAAAGGGGGTTTCAGTGTCCCAGAGGGCTGTGACCAAGCTAGTCTAACCACTACAAACCCTGACCTCTGGGTGGCGCCACCCGCCATAGAGCCTAGGCCCCTTAACCTGTCAGTAGTCAAGCAGGCAGGGCTAGTAGCCCTTGGGATAGCACCACTTGGGGGTTACACGTAGTTTCTTGCCAGAGGATGCAGTGAGCTGAAACCACAGCAATTGTGTTTCCTCATTACCTCCCCTGATGTTTCCATCCTCAAGTGCCTCTATGCCTTCCATGACATATAGGCCTATGCCTCCTCCTTTACCTTTTCCTCTATCATGTCTAAGCAGGCTCTACCAATGGACTGTCAGGTCCCAGTCATTATTCTCTGTGACCCAAGATTCTCTGATGGCTATTAGGTCTATCAACAAGCTGGATGCAGTACAGAGGTGAGCAGCAGTAGAAGACATAGAACAACTAGAGGACTTCAACATGCACTCACTGTAGACCTGAGGGGAAAGCGTGGACATTATTAAAACATTTAAATACTAGCAGAGTATCAGCAAAGTGGACTCCAGTGGGCAGCTCACAACCAGCAGCAATACAAAGTACAAGGGGAACTAGTAAGAAAACTGGTGAAGAAGAGGTTCAGATGAGATATGAGGAAGTACTATTTCACAGAGGGAATGGGGAGAGGCGGAACAAGCTACCAGAAGCATTGGTCATTGTAAAAGCCATGAAGAGCTTTAAATGAGGGTGGGATAGGCACAAAGAGATGGCCAAGGGATCAGGAGGACTGGGAGGGAAGAGGTCAGGCATGGTCCCCCGTGAGGGCATGTACACCCTCAAAGGGCCAACTGGATAGACCTCAAGACCATCTTCTGCCAGCATTTTCTGTTTCTACATTTTTTTGTTTCTAATTTTGGCCAGCTTCATTGAATCCTAATTCTGTTTCTATGAGATCTATATTGGGAACAATCAAATTTTTTTTAAGAAACTCTGAAAATATAGCAAGTAATTCAGCACTACTTCTGGAAACGTCTGTAATTATCAGATTTTGCATCATTTTATGACAGAATTATGTTTGTATTGTAATATCTAATTGAAACTGATTTGCAGTGTGTATGTGTTTTGTAGGAATGTTCCTACCAGTGATGCAGACAGACAACAGTCTCAAGATTTGGTTGCTATAAACAAGAAGGCAGGAACATTTATACCCAGTGTTTGATCACGTAGAGTCTACTACACAGGCTACAAAAAATGCTCCCACAGGGGAGTTCACCCAGGAAAGCATTATATTGGTTCACCACGTGAAAGGCAGGCATGGAGCTGGGAGCATAAGGCATTGTACTGCATCTTCCAGTTTGAGACGGGAGTGGATGAGGACATTTGAAAAACTAAGACAGACATACTGCATACATTGCAACAGAATGATTTTGTCAGACATTTGCAGGCCCATACTTATCTGACCCTGCTTCTCTAACTTGTGGAGTGATGTCACCACCTGGCCTTTGTTTTATGTTCTCTGGAACAAGCCATTACAGGGGGGCTTCCTTGCCAGCTAATAGAGCAACTCTATAGAGCAATGGGCCCAGCTGGTATGGATGAGAAAGAGGGGACTAAGAAGAAATTGCAATTAGAAACTGGAATATATTTTACTACAGAACAGTGGGCAAAAAAGTGAACAAAAAAAAACAAGTGGCTGCACCCTCTTATTTGTGGAGACAATTTACCTGGAAATCACTGATCGGGTTATTTTTCTCACCAGCAATCCAACATAAATTTCAGTCAAATATGAGTGCCCAACATTGTAGGTCTCATAGAATGGGGCCTGCTACCCACATGCATTTTCTAGTTGTGCTCTCAATTAATGCAGTTCTGGAATAAATTAAATTTGACCTTGGAAGATTGACAACGGTGGCCAGATAAGTCCGTTCTGTTCTTCCACAAGTCCATCCTGTTCTTATGGCTTCCCCACAAAGATAACAAATCCCATCAAAATGGTAACAATATGTTTATTAGCAGCTAAGAAGGCAATTATTAAAAACTGATTCTCACTCGCTGTACCGATATTACAGATATGGCAAGATATTGCTACAGATATTTATAAAATGGAAAAATTGACACATAAGCTAAAATCATCAAATTCCTTTATATAACAATACATGGCGACAACAGGTGATGTATATCATGGAACACAGGGAAGATTTTATCCAATAGGACAATCCTGTGCATTATTGGAAGTTTTCTCTGTCAGCCTACTCCATCCATCTCCCTCGTCCAAAGTCTCCAGTTCCAAACATCATCTCTGTAATGCAATGTTTTTGAGCATGAGATTTTCCATCTAGCATCCAACTGACAGTATGTATTACATGCATTATCTGTTGTACTATGTGTGACTAGTCTTGCTTTCTGCATACAAATGAAAACCTTAATTACAAAAATACTAGCTTCAGGTCTCACTTTGATCTCCTATTGACATGCAGATTTTCAAACAGGATCACATTTAACTTGTCTGTATAATTTTCTTCACTTTTCAAAAAGTATTTATTTATTTCAAAAGTTTCATCAGGAAAGACATACTGAGCTAGTAACATCTCATTTTAGATGTGTCCTGTGAGAGGGGAGAAGAGGAGATGAACGATGTATAGGAGTAGCATTCATTAAATAGTACAACAAAATTGGAAAATAGATCAAGGTGAACAAAATATACACACAAAGAATACATTGTCAAACAGTAAATTACAATGAATTAAATTGAGGAAAGGACAAAAGTGCAAAACAAAAACAGCAACTAAAAGAATGAGGAGAAATAAATGAAACAAGGGAGGGCCGAGGTAGTGTCAGTTTTGGTGGACAGTAAATAAAAGGAAACTACCCCATATCAGAAACAACTATAGGAGTGAATGGAGAAATCATAGAGGAGAGATTTCAGAGCAGGGAAGGAAGGAGCAGAACAAATGGAAGAGGGACGAGAATTCCATAGTTTAGGGAAACAGAACACAAATGCAGATTGACCAGCAGTAGATTTCACTTGAGAGAGTGAGTAAGAGAGTGACAGCAGGCTTTGCAATAGTAGTAAGAGGAAGAAGGGGTAAAAGGGAAGAGAAGCAAGATAAGAGGGGAGAGAGAGTTGAACCAATATATGGCGATGAAGGAAACACAGTGGGAGAGGCGTCTAACTTCAAGAGAGGGGAATGAAAAGGGAATAGTATGGAGTATCATGGTGTGTACATAGGGGTTAATCAAGGGCAAATGACAGAAGGAGTGAAAGACAGGGTCTAGTCTAGTTAAAGTGGACTTCGGAGCAACACCACAAACAACGTCTCCATAGTCAAAGATGGGGAGAATCATCTTAGTGAGGATTTCTCTCTAAGCTAGAAGCGATATACTTCACTTATTTTTATAGAGCACACCAAGCTTGTGGTTAAGTTTCTTTAGAATAGCATCCACATGAACAGAAAAATCAAGGTGGAAATCCAGCCAGACATCGTTGATAACTACACCATCAAAGCTATGATGGGGATTCTAGCAAACCTCTGCCTGGTTCCAAATGTCACTGAGACTATTTTCTTAACATTGAGGATAGCTGATTTTCAAGAAACCAGAGCTGGATGTTGTTAAGGAGTCCAGTTGGAACCAGTTCATGACATTGAGGTAGAGGAGCAAAGGAAAAGAGTGCTGTATCATCTACATACATATGAACAGACACAGAGCAGCAGACCGTGGGGAGGTTATTTAGAAAAATGGAGAAGGGTGTATCCTGAGCTAACAGGGAGTGAAGTGGAATGGGAGTCTTTATTATGGACAGCTTGCAACCTGCCTCAAGGTGGAGTGAAATCATTCAACTGAGGAAGCTGAAATTCCAGCTACAGTACTTTAAGTTTGTCCAGGAGAACAGGATGGGTTACAATGTCAAAAGCTTTGGTTAAATTAACAAAAATGGTGAAGATGATGGGCCCTGATCCATGCCTGAAAGGATAGAATCAGTGAGCCAAAGGACAGAGGTGGAAGTGGAGTGAGACTTCTTAAAGCTAGACTGGTAAGGAGTGAAGAAGGAAGCAGAGTCAAGAAAGGGGGAGATTTGGGAGAGAACAAGATGTTCCTGGAGTTTAGCCAGAGTGGGAAGAAGAGAGAAAGGACAGACATTACTAGGGGGAAGAGAGGTCACAACCCTTTGGGAAGAGGAATGACAGTAGTCAACTTCCAATAGTTAGGGACACAAGATAAGGAGAAAGAAAAGTTAAGGAGGCAGGTAATCAAGACAGCAATGGCATGAGCAGACAGAAATAGGAGTCTAGGATCAAGACCATCAGGGCTCTCACCTTTGTGTGGATTAAGAGCCAAGAGGGCCTCAAGAGCAGCAGCAGTGATAATATGTGAAAAAAGAAGAGGGAGACATTAATTTCACTAACTGCTGCTGACACTGAAAGTCGTCCACACAGGAGACAGTGCTATCTGGGTTATGACACAGGAGCTTGAACTTAGGAACTAGGGGAGCACAGGTTTCAGACCCATGAGAAATAAATATCCAGAACACATGACCTTGAACAAGTCACTTAAGCTTTCAGTGCTCCAGTCCACCCAGCTGTAAAAATGATATGTGGCAGGACCCCACTGAAAATGAGATGCTGCTGCTCAGCTGTGCTATCCTAGGTAAATATTTTTTCAGCAGTTTATATATTGTTTACATTCAGTGTGATAACTGAAATTACTCTTTTTCTAAAGAACAATAAAGTGTACAAACAGTAACTGTGATTTTACTAGCAAATTTGAATCAATATGAACAAACAAAAGTAAGAACAATATTTTTTTTTTTTTTTTTTTGCTTTCTTTATTTATCCGCCTTCCTGCCTTTGGTCTCCCCTCCTTCAGACTGCTCATACCTTTTTTCCGGACCCCCTTGCCCCTCGGATCTGCCCCTAGAGTGCTTCTCTTCCATCCTCTCCTGCACAGCGGGGTCTGCCCTGGGGATTGATGGTCTCTTGGATGGAGCTGTCTTCATCTGGGAGCGCCTAAGGGTCTTTTCCATTTTCTGTACTCCCCCACAGCCCCACCCCCTGGGACGCTGGCACAAGGATGAATGAACGTCCAGAGAGGCAACATCATACGCACTTCTCTCTCAAGCGCCTATCAATGTCCCCCTTCCCCGGAGTCCATGAACAGAGCCACAAGCCCCCTCGAGCACCAGTGCTCCCACTGGCTTTCTCGGGGTTGGCATGCCACCCTTGAGGGAGGAGAGCATCCATTGAGATGCTCAATCCTCCCTCCCTCCCCTGGCCAACCCCCACCTACCCAAGTCTGTTCCCGAACCCGGGTCGCCGGCATGGCGTGAGGTGTGGCGTCCAGCGCCTCAACCCTCAACACCACCGGGCTGGCTAGAACAATTATTTTTAAACCTTTTTTCCCTAAAACACCCAGTTGCAGTTTTGTGGCATATATCAATTACATGTAAACTCTGCAGCATAGCATGTAGCATAGTGTGGTGTCAACAAACTTAAAATCCTTCAATGAAAACAATTCCTTTGACTGTACAGCATGTTGTGTTTGCCCAGCCTGACAGTGGCCACAGTAATAAGAAATAAAATGGACAGATGGAAGCATGAACATCTTAAATTTACAATGCATAAAATTAGCACAATAACCTTCTATAAATGTTCCATCTCCACTTAGCCTCTCATATAATATATAGAATAATGTATGGGGAGTGTGCATAATAAGAATTGTATGCATACCCAAAGTGTGTAACATTGTGGCTATCTATACCTAAACCCCAAGAGTGAAGCTCAAGGGGTTTATGTCAGCATTGCACACCAAAGATGTGTTTTAAATCAGTCACCCATATCATCCCATATTTTATTTTATATATTTGATGCTCCTAATTGCTCCCAGTCCACCCCATACCCCTTAAATTCCCTGTCTAGAAAATAATCAAAATTAATTTAGACATTTAAGAAAATATTTATCTCAACCTCTTTTTCTACTATGGAATCTGTCGATGCAGCCTACCTGCCACTGGGGTCATGCATAAATCTGGTCGCTCACCAAAATACTCATGGTTTTCACATTTTGCAGAAAGGATGTTCTTCCCATAAGAAACAATGAAGGAGCAGTGGCAGTTCTCCCACCTGGAGACCAGCAGCGCTGGAGGCAGTTAGCAAAGCCAGGACACAGCAGCAACGCCAACTTCCCCCAGCAATGGTGGCCACTGCGGTAACCCTGGTGTTGGGCATGGAGCCATGCAAGCAGAAGCAGTGGTCATGGGTGACACATGCAGGCAGCAGAATCAGTGATGAGCAGGGGAGCAGCAATCGCTTCACTTCAAACCCCGCCAGAAATGGCTGCAACTCACTGCTGACCCCACCGCAAGAATGTTTAACATAAACTTTTAAAGTTAAAAATAGAAAGAGAACTGGCAGTCTCAAGACAGTACGAGAAGTTGTATATGGTGTGACCAGCATTATAATCAGTGAAAAATGTTTGACCAATACTTATGCAGAGAAAGTTTGAAGAACAAATTGTAAAACTTGTTGTCATTCATTACATGTTATGGATACTTTTAAGAAGACTGCTTTTCAGCCTTACCGATATATTGATAATGCTGCTGAGGTTACGAGCCAATCAGGAAAGAGTATACACCAGGATGATGACCTTCTAATGTTTCATTGCATGTCTTCTGCCTGTAATGTTCTCTATCCTGCAATAAGCGGACATATCTTGATAAGCCTCAAGTATATTTATTTATTTCATTTGTTTATTTCATTTTATTTGCCAGGTAAGAGCACTACATGGGGGGGGGGGTTCAGAAGGATTGGACACAGGCACAAATGCATGATACACCTGCATCTGCATCCACCCACTTGTGTCCTGGCAGCCCTGTTACTATTTATAGAAGTTCCATCCATTTTGGCCGGGGACAGGAGGATCGAGTGTCTGGAGGACAGATCTCCTTCTCTGGGTGGGGGGCGGTGCACTGGCCCTGGCATTCGCCTGACCACTAGCGGTGGCTGGGGGAACAGGCAGTTGGGACCGCAACATGGGGGATGGAGGAGTGGCACACGGGAGTGTACATAGGCACATCTGCATGGTAATTGAAGAAAAGGATCTGGCTATATTGGTTGATGATGAACTCAGTTTCAAAGGGCATTGTAAAGCAATTGTGAAAACAACAACAAGCATACTAAACTGTATAGGCAGACATATCAAGAGCAGGAGAAGAGAGGTATTAGTACCATTACATATAGTACTTGTCAGGCCTCATTTTGAATATTGTATGCAATCTTGGGCACCTTGCAATTAATCTGAGATCAACTCCCTTGAAAAGGTACAGAAAGCTACCAGGACGATTTATGGCTTTAGGAATTATGAAGATAGGTTGAGCAACCTAGATATGTTCTCACTAGAATATCACTGACAAGAGGCATCATGTGCTTGCTTTTCAGGGCAATGACAGATGATGATCTGTGGAATTGTCTAGGGTTAGAAATGAAAGAACAGATATATGATAATCGATCACACTTACTACAGTTATCAGGTGAAATTTGCAAGACCAACAAAAGGAAGCATTGGTTCAATCAAAGGGTGGTATCCACTTGGAATTCACTACCAGTTGAAATTATAAGCAGCAGGAGCATGGACGAGTTTAAGATAAAACAGGATAATTACTATAAATCTGGACATCTTAAGGAATACAATGGATAAGACTTATGGAGCTATATGGACCTGTGTCTACTAAGCTCCATATGTCCATACGCTCCATATGTTCCATCTGGACGACATTGTATGTTCACTCCTCCTGTGGGAGAAAAACAGGTGGAAAATGGCCAGCAGCAGTGCAGGATGAAATGGACCCCTTGCATGCTCCACGCACAGGCTACAGGGCCCCTCTCCCAGAAACTGGATCCATTCTGTTGGCAGGCCGGAGTCGCCAACCCCCACCACAGGGGGCAAGCCATGGAAGAAGACTGAGATGGAGGTAGGTTCCTGGGACAGGCCAGGTGATGGGGCTGGGGGCAGTGGAAGGAGCTGCCTGCCCAGTGAGATAAAAGTAGAAAAAAGAAGTTCCATCCACTTACAATAAAAAGTCACAATCTGCAGCAGAAGGCAGATGCATTTGCAAACTGTGTCTTGTCTGAATGCACTTGCATCTGTTTTTGGATGCAAACTTTGGACACGGTTAGGCCACCTAATATACGGTCTCCCAGGTCTGGATGCATTTTCCTTTTGAGAATAGTGGCAGATGCATCCTGGATAGGTCCACTGGAAAATCCGGCCCATCATGCCCGTGTTTGGCAGGGTGCAAGCAGAGGCACAGATGTAAAAGCAGAGAAAAGCACAACTTCTCACAACAGCACTAGATAAACATCCTCCTGGCTTGTCTAAGCCAGTGTGGCTGGCTATTTGTGTTTGTCTCTGTCAGTAGTTTAGTTTTTGTGTTTTTTCATGTGTTTCTACTTGGAGGAACTATTTTTTTTTTTTTTAACTTTGCCCTTTTTCCTGGCAGGACCACCGGGGCCATCTGCCCTGGTCACAGCCCCCAGAGACCTCTACCTCCGTCAATTGCTGCTGGCAACCCACAGTCACCCCCGGCTTGCCCCCCGGAGGGTGGGGCCGCGGGCCACCTTCGTGACCCCGGAACTGTAACTGGTCAGGGTCCCGCAGCGATGGAGGCAATGTGGAGGCTCTCCAGGTGAGGGCTTCATAGATCAGTGGTCCTGCCCGCCTTCTTTTCCACCAGATTTTCTCCCTGGAGGAGGTGGGGATGTGCAATGACACCAGCCCACCAGCCTCCCCCCGTTGGCGTCGGTTGCGTGGAACCGGTCTCCACCAGGGGTCCCCTATGCACCGAGTGCTGCCGCGCCCTCCCCGGAGTAGGAGCTGCCCGCCGGACGCCGATCCTACTCCCCGCCAGCCCTCCAGCGATCCGGATCCATTCCCGAACCCGGGTCGCCGGCGTCACAAGCGGAAATCCCACCGCTGCGCCGACGTGCCGGCACTTGGAGGAACTATACCATTCTTGGACATAACATCTATGAACATTTCCTGGACTAAGAAACTACAAAACATCACCACCAGGTATTGGCATTCTCATCATAAATCAACTTTTTGGAAGACATCAAAAGTAAGGTCAGTAAATCTTTATACAAGCTTCTGGGTTGTGAGTGCTGCATTGAATCCACATTTCATCTGACTTTCTTAAAGGATGTGTGCTTGTCTTTGAGGTTTATTCACGACTGTTTTGGAGAACAAAGGGAAGATTCTAACGAAGGATTTTTACATCTTGCATATGCCCTAGGCCAGTGTTCATCACCTTCAGGAATTTAACACATTCTGGGTCTTTGATCTACAGTAACAATCAGTTTTCTGGTCCTCAGTAGCTCACCATGAGTCACTCAGGAACACTCACCCTTGCTACAGTAAATATTTGCAGTCTCCTGCCAAAACTGGCAACTCATAGATTGGGAGGACGAATCCTGCTTCTGACACTGCTATTGTGTACATGGGGTATCTACTTCTGTTCCAGCCAACAACCACCATGGAGAGAATACCTCACAACACAATGACTTTACTTTCTCAACAAATTGCGAGAACACAACGTATGCGTGCCTACACCACCCTTATCCTTCTGAAGGATTGTACCTACAACTCGTTTCTTATGCTCAGAAAATACAAAATGACACAACTGGTTCATCTCCTTTCCACAGTATTAAACTGTGGTTTCTCCTCTCCTCATCATCCTATTGTCAGGGGACATAAAACTTAACCCTGGCCTCCAGTCCACCACTCTCCCACTGACCCATCGGCTCTCTCAAGAAAAGCGCTTCTCATTGCCTATGAATATTAGGAGCATTGCCAGGCATTTTGCTGATCTCGAGGCATGGACGAAAGTGTACAATCCTGACCTACTGCACTTATCTGAAGCATGGCTCAAGTCTCACATTCCGGATCCTTATATTCCATGCCCAGTTACTCCTTGATACGAGAGATAGAGCCTTCCCAAAACGTGGAGGGGGTCTCCTCTATAAAACCATCTTGATGTTACGGTCTGCCCACCAACGCTCCCCTCAGTCTGTGAGTCCCTACACACAACCATTGCCCTGGCGCAAACGCCACATTATCTGCACCTACA